>JARHVA010000895.1:4215000-4253622 GCA_037957365.1 Torreya grandis
ATGCTGATGAACCAAAGATAAGAAGATTAGTATAATAGGTAGAGAAGTTTGAAAATGATAATAACTCTCTACAAGAGTCCCTAGTATCACAAGTAATCAGGATTTGATAGAATCGCTGACAATAATGGTAGTTGAGTGTTGGGTCCTAGTTGTACACCTCTCTCAATCAACCTTACACACTTTGATAAAATGACAAACAAAGATGAAAAACCTACTAATATGTCATTATATATATTAAGGTTTTGGCATCAATAATGAACCAAATGGAGAAAATGATCGAGAGGCACCGACAAAGGGTGTGGTCAGCTCGCTGCTACTTTTGGCTCTTCCTGAACCAAGGTCATAAGACTTAAGGGGTAACTTCCTCACATGGAGAGATTATATAATTTAACCTCAATGGGGATTATGTGGATAAATAAACATAAATTTGACAAGAACACAACAAAAATTAATCACTCTGCTTGGCAAGAAATGTCATATGGAGTGAGTAAATGCTCTTGGCCAGATACAAGCTACTGAAGATAGATGGGAAATTGACTAAAAGCTTCATTTCAAAAGAAATTATCAACAATAAGGGGTTGAATAAATGGCTTTAAATTTAATCATAAAATTGTGGAATGTAGACATATTCTAAGTATGCAATATTTATGCATCTACAACCAAATAACATTTATAGTATGCAAAGGGTGTGTTATGTGTAGGGCGGGACAAGGTAGGATGGGTTAGATAAAAATTAAGGGTTGTTGTTGTTGTTGTTGGTTATTCATTTTCTCTATGTTTAGGTTCTACAAAAAAAATTAGTATCAATTATTGTGTGTAGATTTTATCTCTATTGCTAAGGTGGTTACATTTGTAAAAATATTAGCAAGCTTTAAGAACTTGTTTATGCTACCTTGTGAAAAGAGAAAACTCACCACGCTTATCCCCATAGTAACATTTTTGAAAACTAATGTACATTAGATTTCATTATCAAAGTTAATGAGAATGTTTGTGTTTCTTACTATTTCCTTTTTTTGAAGTGCAGTAATGTGTTTGAAAAGTTATGTTGATTTGATATTTGGGTTTGTTCTCATTACTAGAAGCTGCCAAGCCATCATATCTTAGACTAATAATATCCTTTCAAAATCAACACATGGAAGCACCCAATCTATCTGATCCAAAACTCAATGGTGTGTATCTATGTAAGTCCCCTTCTGAGAGAGATGCATGTCCTTCCAAAGGATCCATGTCATACCCACACTACTCCTAGATGACAATCCAAGTGACTCTTTTGAGATCCTATCAAGAATACGCATGTCCCTACCAGACCCGTGAGATGATGACATGTGTTTCTTTTAAACTGATGCATATCCATATTGAGATGCATCTTATCTAAATCTCGTGAGATCCCAAGATGATGACATGTATCATCCTCATAGAACTACACCTGAGATTAATAGATTACCTCTAAGAATGATGTGTGGCTCTCTTTGAGCCACATAATTAATATAATGTTACGAAAAACTATCCATAAGGTTCTTGAGAGCAATCAAAAGGTGAAGCTTGTCAAGGTAGTTTCCTAATTGCTTCTGAGATTGAGAAGTGGCATTCTCATAGGCAACTAAATTGAAGGTAATTGATTGAGAACTCATAGAAAATATAAAATTTCCACATGGCATGTTATGAATGGTTCATCAGATCAAGAAACATCTAGAGTTATTGAGACCAATTAGAAATCAACATGTGTCTGGATTTAAGCCAGTTAAGTGGCTTAGTCAAATTTAAGCCCTATGAACTCCTAGTTTGCTCCAATGTGGGAAGCCACATATTAATATTTAAGAATATTTATCATTGAAACTAAATTTGATGGCTCCTTCATGGACAAACAAGAATTCAAATCACATAAGAAGGTATTCATTGCAAGGTTCTAGCTATGCGAGCAAGAGGTCAAAGATCACTTCCAAGTAGTTATAGTAAAAAGGAAGTGGAGATTCCACATAGAGATGGTCTAAATAGGAAGTAACAAAGCTCCAAATGAAATTTCCATGGATCATTCTATTCCTTTATCATAGAGTATGCCAATGCAAACATGATAAGGTGATGGGCTTAATTTGGCATGCATAAGAGGAAGGGAATTTATATAGAAGATTACATATTTTTAAAAATGATTAACATGAGAGCATGGCTAGGTATTTTCACAAGAGACAAATGGTTTTTTTGGCCTTCACCATGAATATTCTCTTTCTAACTCTAGAAAAAGGTATCACCAGCTAAGAAATTATATTTTGTTGCAAATCTTCATCATTCTTTGTAAAGGCAGTTAGATCAATTATTTTTTTACAAGGCATGAAATTCCAGGCATGATTGAGGGCATATTCTAGTTGAATCATATTCTTGGAATAATTTGGGAGAAAGATTTATATAAAAAGAGGGTTTCTTTTCTTTTTAGGGGCTGTTGTTGGCTGTTCATTTTATATAAGTATAAGCTCTTCCAAATGTTAGGATCACTATAGTGTGTATTTTGCCTCTCTTTATAAGGTGGTTGTAGTTGTACAACCATTAAAAACTCTAAGAGGATGTTTATATGTCTCCCCTATCTAACATGGAGCAAATACACCATGCTTATCCCCATGGCAAAATTTTAAAATATTAATGTATGTAATATCTATTTTCAAGATATTTGAAACTACCTGTGGTTCTTATATTTTTTTGTTAATGAAATGTAATGAGATGTTCTATATGCTATGTTGATTGGATATCTAGTTTTATGCTTATGTATGGTTATCATCTTAGGCATAGATCTAGGTTATAAACCCATTTTTTCATAGAGATTTGAAAATATTTTGTTGAATACTCTTAAGGGCACCCTTGGTTCATGAATTTGATGAGGAAAAATATTTTAAATTTTAGTTGTAGTGTATGCTCTATGGTTTCAAGGATCATTTGGGTACTTGAAATGTATCAGCACCAATTGATGCAAATTACTCATGGTAGTTCTCCTTATCTTATTAGTCATATTTTATGCAGATGTGAAATAAGTTATGTCATATATGTTGAAAGAATCGCTATTTTTTGAAAACCACCAACACACCACCCTTCATTCTTTATGTAACTTGTCTACCCTATCCTACCCTAAAAATAAGACACCCTATTGAATATTATAAGTTTTTTAGATACATAAATATTGTGTACTTAGAATGTGTCTGTATTTTGTGCTTTCAAGACCTATCACAATTTTTTTCCATTTAACCCCTATTATTGAAAATTCTTTAGAATGAATATTACAGTTATATACCCATATGTCTTTAGTATCTTGTATGTGACCTATTTAATTTGTTAAACCCATGTGATAACCCTTCTTGGGTGGAGTGAACAAGTTTTCTTGTGCCCTAGTCATATTTTTTATTCTTTGTGCCAATAATCCCCTTGGAGGTTGAATTATAGAATCTTTCCATGCGAGTAAGCTAACCCTTATGTCATCTTACCTTGGTTTAGTCATTTTTAGAAGTAGTATGGATCTAATGATACACTTTTCCAATGCCTCTCAATTATTTTCTCTGTTTGGTTCATTCTTGATGCCAAACCCTTCCCTGACTATAACAACATGCTAGTGGGTTTCTCATCTTTGTTTGCCATTTTATTCAAGTGTGAAAAGATGAGTGAGAGAGGTGTATAATTAGGAGACAACACTAAATGGGCTAAAAAATTCCATATCCTAACATGTGGCATGCCATATCAGATCTAACTAGGCACTCATGGGGCTTAAATGTGACTAAGCCACTTAATTGGCTCAAATCTAGACATACGTCAATTTTCATTGGTCTCAGGTACTCTAGATGCTTCTTGATATGATGACCAATTATAAATGTGCCATATGGATCCTTTATATTTTCTACAATTTCTTAGGTGGGACCCTTTGATTTGGTTAGTTTTGGGAATGTCACTTGTTACTCTCGAAAGCAATTAGACCATGCCTTGATAAATATCATCTTTTAAGTTCACTTAAGAACTTTATAGATAGTCATCGACAACCTTATATTAATCATGTGGCTCAAAGGGATCCATGAACCATTTTGAAAGGCAATCCATTGATATTGAGAGAAACTCAATGGGGATGACATGCATCATCATCTCAGCCTCTTGAGAGATTTAGATCAAATGCATCACAGTGTGGAGATACGTCATTATGAAGGAAGCACACGTCATCATCTTGTGGGTCTAATAGGGACATGAATCTTCTCAATGGGATTTTTGAGGAGTCTTATATATTGTTAACCAAGATTAGAACTAGCATGACACATGTCTTTTAGAGCGACACACGTTGTTCTTTAAAGAGACCTTGGATACCTACAAACCATTGAGTTTTGGATCGAATGGTCTGGGTGGTTCCATATGTCGATCTTGAAAGGTTCTTATGAGTCTTTTATTTGATAGCTTTAGATCTTCCATATTAATCTATCGTGAACATGAGAGAAGCATGTGGCATCTTAGAATATGCTTAGGTTGTGCTTGGGATATGCAACATCATCTCATAGATTGTTGGATTGCACTAGGATGCATGGCAGCTTTGATTTGAATGGACATGCTTACGGGTTGAAGGATTTTTACACATAGCACATAGATTTGAATTTTAATGGATAGTTACCTTTTAAGCTTTTGGGATGATACCGCATGACATATTTTTTGTCTAGTAGATCTACTCTAGGTGTCATTCATGGACTACCTTTATTTTAGCTAATGGTATAGCTTGATTTTTTTATAGTATATTTTTTTATCTTAGATTAGCACTATGGTAACAAGTGGCATGCTATGGAGCAAATGTTCCTTTTAAAATCCTATCTATTATTTCACATCATGTGAAAAATCACAAATTATGATGTTTGGATCTGGTAGTAAAGAAATAAAACAAAGTTTTTGATGGTGCTTAAGATGAAATAAGGTTTGTATCTTGGTTATTGATGTTGTTGTTGTTATTCGAGGCAATCATCTAAGGTGAAAATAGGATCTCTTGACCTTGGGTGAGCACTCATAGATTGGAAATGGGTTAAACAATTTAGTCACTTATAATAAACAAGGGAATAATTATTCAGTGCAATCTTGGGCACTAACAAAATCTCTTGAGTTTGATCATGAATTAGGTATCTTAATAATACACCATCACTATTTGCATAAAACATAATGTTTTCTGATAAACAAAATTTTAAAGCTTGAAATCTCAAAGATATTCCTTTTATTATATCCAAATTATTAGGATATGCTTGATTCTAAAAATAATAAACTAAATCATTGTACCAATCATGTTCAGCCAACAAACAATCCCAATCATTCATCTCATCTCCAAAGTTTTTTTTAGTTGTAACTTACATGGACTGAAAATGAGGTTTAGCATTTATAGAATCATCAATAGATAAAACCAAAACATTTATGCTAAAAGAAGCATTCTAAACTAAATATTTTTATAGATCATTCCTTTTAATAGTTTTAGATGTCTTGAATTCAAGATCAAATTTTGAATGGTTGGTTGTTTCAAAAAACAAGACAAAATAGGTACATTAGATATTATAGCAATCTTATTTTTCCATCAATAAATAATGAAATTTGATTAATGAAGAAACTAAAGATTTTTAAAAAAAATCAATGAGGGGTATCCTATTGTTATATCTATAAAACCCTGGGTCATATATCTAATAGGTTGTGAACATTATTTTCATCATCTTGCGTAAACACGATACCTGTAGCTTTGTCTATTGCATTCACATAAATAATGAAAGGTTTAGATTAATTAGGGTTAATGAGTACCTATGTACTTTCAAATCAAATTTTTTATATTATTAAAAATATAATTAGTTCCTATATCCCACACATTATTGATTTATCTTTAATGAAATTTGCAATGGATTTGATTTATCACAAAAATCTATGATAAATTCACACATGAAATTTATTTTTGTAAAGAAAGATCGAAGACCAAACTGATCTTTATATGGTGTCATCTCTTTGATTGCTTTAATACACTCATGATCAATAGAAATATCAACTTTATTAATAATATGTCCTAATAATTTCCCTTCGATAACACCAAAAACAAATTTCTTGGGATTGAGATAAATAACATATTTTTAACATCTTGTGAAAACTTCACGAAGATGACCTAAATTCATTTTATTTTTTTATGATGTATTTTGAGTTCATCTAATTAATCTAGAATGAAAATGCCAATTAAATCATCAAAATCTACATGCATAGCTCTTTGAAAAGTAACACATGTATTCATAAGATCAAAGGGCATCATATTAAAGGTAAAATTCCCTCTTCAGGTAGTGAAGGTTGTCTTATATTTATCATATGAATTAAAAAATATATGATTGTAATGAGAAAATACATCATTTTAGATCTTATAACTCTTTGAATAACTTAATCAATACATGGAAGAGGAAAATTATCCTTAGAAATAGCCTTATTTATATTTATAAAGTCCATACATATTATAAAATCACCAATTTTTTTATATGTACTAGTACTAAATTATGTACCACTCAAACTATTTAATATGAAAAATAACATTTCCATCAATGATTTCATTGGGATCTTTGTTGATGGTGTCTTTAAAATCTAGGCTTATCCTTAATGTACTAGTACTAAATTAAGTACCCATTCAAAATATTTAATATGAAAAATTACATTGCCATCGAGAATTCCATCAAGCTCTTTCTTGATGGTATCTTTAAAAATGAGGCTTATCCTTATTATTTTCTACCTAAAAGGTTTAATACTTGGTTTAGTAGGGATATCATGTCTTATAATATTAGTATCATAAACTTTTAGGTCTTTGTAAGACTAGGCAGAGAAATCAATGAATTATTTAAAAAGAGTAATGAATTTTACCTTCTCATTAGGTGAACATTGTATTCCTAAATAAATAAACTTTCGATATGTTGGTTCCCAATTGTACACCTCTTGCATTTAGCCTTGAACACTTCGATATTGTGGTAAACTAAGATGAAAAACCTAAAAATATGTCATTATAGCTAGGGAAGGGTTTAGCATCATGATGGACTAAATGTATACAATGACTAGAAGACACTGATAGTTGGTATGGTTAACTCCCTATGACTTATGTCTCTACCTAAACAAAGGTGGGAAGATCTATGGGGTAGCTTACTCGCATTGTGGGATAATGCAATTAAATATCCATGGGGATTATGGGAACATAAAGAACATAAATCTACTTAGATGGTTCTATGTGATAACATAGTGGTGAAAACGTACTAGAAGAAAATTTAACAGAATAAAACATAGAGGGAGAAAATGTAGCATAAACATGACGTTGCACAAGAAAATGTAGCAAGTAAAAAATATAGAAAAATTGATAATGTATTACGAATGTAGTGAGAATCATAATCCACTAAAATTTAAAAAAAAGATAAAAATATAATTTCCAAAGTCAACACACTGACACAACCAAGGGTTCTACAACTGATGAGGTTTGAACCTATTCTTATGCATAGTGACACCTTATCTTAACAACTAGACCACAGTGGACCAAGCTCTTCTTTTTTCTATTAAATTTATATTTAAATTTTTAATATTTTTCATTTTCCCCTTATGTACTTTCCCTTTTTTTTAAATTGTGTGAGTTATTCTTCTTATTTTACCTATCACCTCCTTGACATATCATAATCAATGTGTTATAGGGCCCCATTGACCAATTGTATTTATAGAATATAACATTTTTCCATTTTTATTTAAGTTTATGTCCACATATTTTCATTTTCATAACATTTATCTTGATGTAATTACATTCAATCCACTTTTATATACCATCTAAACCCCTTCTTAGAGATAAATTGAGAGTATGATTTTTGAATATTTTACTCTAATTTGGTGCTGGTTCAAGATGCTATTATTGTCTTAATTTCTATGACTTATAATATAATGTACATGTTTTGTTTATAAATGATGGCCCTCAAATTTAATAGCACGATCATACTTATTTTGAAAACTATTGGTAGAATATATTATTCATAACCTTAAAGACAAATATCCATCCCAAAGCTCATGACACCTATTAGATCTATTTCATTCTAGCTTGATTCTAGATGTAACTCTATTACATGTTCTTTTGATCTGCCATCTTCCCAATACTACAATGTGGTACTGTATCAATAAGTTTATTGGCCATAATGTCCATGCCTAGTAGTAAAATGTGGAGCTATCAAAGCAATGATTTGGTTTTTCCACCTTTGTTACTGTGCTTACTATATTGGAAAATGGTGAAGATATATGTAATTATATTATTATCAAACTACCATATATACATGCTATGTTATCACCCATGACCAAATGTCTATGATGATTTCTCCTATGACATTATCTACCACTACTATTTTGTTGGGTACTAACCAGGTCATACCTAAACTTGTTCACTCCACTCGTAAGAGTTGTCACATAGAATGAACAAATGCTCTAAGTCATACACAACCCACAAAAGATAGAAACCAATGTGATTGAAACCTTCACTTAAATTAAATATTTAAAAACCCAAGGCCAAAAGGGATATTGTAATGTTGGGTTTCATAGAAAAAACACAAACACATTTTAGATATGGAACACTTATGCATATGTAGGCAAATAATACTCAGAATATGCAAAAAGGTGTATTATTTATAGGGTAAGATAAGGTAGGATGAGTTAAGTAGATATATAAGAGTGATGTGGTGGTTTTCAAACATCAGGAATTCTTTCAATAGGTATGACATCATCATTTACAAAGATGTTAAAAATTGAAAGACACGGTAAGGAAACTATTAGGAATGAGTTGCATCTATTGGTGCCAATACAATGAAAATATTTAGATGATATTTGAAACCATAAACCATAAACTAAAATTAGAGATTAAAACACTTTATCCTATCAAATCCATAAATAGAGGATGTCCCTAAAGGTTTATCAATACATTTTCGAATCACAATGCAGAAAAGGGATTATAACCTAGATTTATGCCCAAAATAATTGCCATTACCAAGCATAAATCTAGATATCCAATCAACAGAGCATGTAAAACATATTATTACATTTAATTAATATAAAAGAGTAGAAATTATAACTATTTTCCATTATCTGTAAAATAAATCTTACATACATCAGTGCTTGAAAATACTACCATGGGAGAAAAATATGGTGAGTTTGTTCCTAAATAGGGGAGATTCAAACACTTTCTCCTATCAATTCAATAAATAGAGGATTTCCCTAAAATGTTATCAACACATTTCCAAATCACAATGTAGAAAGGGGTTTATAACCTAGATTTATGCCCAAAATAACTCCCATTACCAAGCATAAAACTAGATATCCAATTAATAGAGAATGTAAAACATATTATTACATTTAATTAATATAAAAGAGCATAAATACAACTATTTTACATTGTATTGAAAATAAATTTTACATACATTAGTGTTTGAAAATGCTACAATTGGAGAAAATCATGGTGAGTTTGATCCTAAATAGGGGAGACATATACAATTCTCTTAGAGCTTGTTAATGGTTCTATAACTGCCACCACCTTAGGAAGAGAGAGAAAATATACACAACAAAGATATCAAAATTTAAATGAACCTAAGGCCTAATCAAACTAGAAAAAAACTATTGAAAAGAGGACAAGCCCTCTTTTTATATAAATTTCTCACCCCAAATATTCTTGGAATATGCTTTAGCTAGAAGATGCCCTTTGTCACACCTGGAAGTTCCTGCTTTTGCAAGTGAATGATTCAAGTAAATGCTTATCCATGTAATGATAAATATTTTAAACAAATATTTGATATCCTTGGCTATAAATCCATTCTAGTTGGGTTTGAGGGAGAATAATCCCTTGGGAGCCAAAAAAGCTTCTTGTCTTCTTGTGTGACCACTTGGCTATGGCTTCAACTAATCATTTGAAAAGATGGAAACTTTTAAAAAACTTCTATTCTTCTTATGTAAACCAAAGAATGACCCCTTCCTTGTAATGATTTCATTGGAATATTCTAGTTATGATAGAAGTAAAGAAGAATCCATGACAATTTGATAAATATCATTGGAATGGCCCACAATGGCTTCACAAACCTTGAAGCATTTATCTTCCATAGAGGTGTTTGGAACAAGACAAATATTAGAAATGACAGGACTTAGCTTATGTTTTATCCTTTCATTTTTTTGTGGTCAATGCCAAATTTCCCTGTGCTTTCTCATTTTCTATTTCACCTTTAACCATTTTAGGGTTACTGCCAAACCTCATAATGCTTAAGTGCATTATTTTTCCCTTCTTTTACTTATGTGGAACATTAGGTCCCATTTGCAATTTTGCACCTCCTTTGTATGGTGGGATTTTAGACCCCAAATACAACTTTGAATGTTGGCAAAAATCTAGAAGTTAGATGCACATTTACAATTTGAAATTTCATAACATGCAATTTGGAGTTGCAGTTCTACCAAAAAATTCTACTATTAACTAGGAAACTTCAAGTGCAATTTTTAGTTTGTAAAAATGCAAAATTGCAATTGGCTTGAAAACTTCCACCTTGACATTTGACATCATGTTGACTTGTGGTAGGCAGACATTTGAGTGCAATTTACAAATTGCACATTTACAAAATTGCATTTCCCTTTCAAATTTCTTGGAGACCTCCTTTTGAGTTGACTATTCTCCCTGACTCCATTCCAACCTAGTTTAGAAATAGGACCTATAGAAGCTCTTTGAAAAATCCAAACCTTTTTATGAATATAATTTTCTTCATGTGTACATTGAGATTTAGTATACTAGTTATTCATTGTGGCCTTCAGGGTAATGACATTGTTCTTAATCTCTGTATTAATCACAAGATTGTTGGGTATCTGGGCATGAAAATTCTCTATCAAATTCTGAAATTCTCATCATGATGCTCATGATGGACCTTGTATCATGTAATAGGGAAACTAATGGAACTAAAGTTATACTTTTTTCAAGTTTAAATGCTAAAGCAACAAGAGCCTCTTTGTTATTACACCTTATTCCAAGCATTTTTAAGATTGATTTTTAAATCATTTCAAAAATATTAATAGTATCTTGAACACTAATTGTCATCATTGACTCAACCTTCGATGGGGGATCTGAGTCTTCATTATTCCCTCTACTCCCATTATATGGATCACTACTTTCAGACTCCCTATTTAAGTATCTCTGTATCAAATGAAATGGAATTATGATCAAATTCCACTCCGAAAAATGGTTTTCGTGACTTCAAAGAAGAAACATTAGTCCCATTCATATCTTTATTTTTAGAAATATAATTCACCGTGTTAATTGTGTCTTCAACACTTGCACTTCTTAGACCTTGAGGTAAGCTTCCAATGCTTATAGAAGTTTTTGTTGATTATTCTGGCTCTTATGACATATTATAAAATGTATGTTGCGAGTTGACTATCATCTGATTCATTCACGTTCTGTTGATCTACTAAAAGAACTAATATTACTTTACCAACTGTACAATAGAAGCAGCCCTGGTGCAAGAAAATTAGAGATCAACATAATTCTCCAGAAATTGCAAATTCCAGCACATAGTGGAAAATGGGAGACACATCATGGCAAGGTCCACCATAAATCTCAAAATTGAAGTGGCTACGGACGGAGCTACAGCCTCACAACTCACCAAACGTGATGCATATGTTTTGTGCATTAAAGCTTCACCTTGAAGTTCATTTCCAATTTCTTTAGCTCCCTCAACAAGTTTGGTTTCCATAGACATATTAAACTGCAAAAAATCTCCTGTTTGTTGTGCTATAAGTGATTGCCTACTCAGCGTGTCAAATGTAGCCTTTGCCATAGAAATAAGAGAATCAAGTTTACCGTATATCCCATCACTTGGAATAAGAGCATGGAAATCAAGCATACGGACTTCCAGCAGCCTTGGTAAAACTGGATTGCCAAAAAAGAGGCAAAATAAAATATTACATATTGCTTGAGAATCATGAAATCTTGGCAATACAAGTGACAACCCTTGATAACCACTACTGTTGAAGAACTCTGTGGCAAATGTTGATGAGGAAGTCAAGCAAACTCCATGTAGAATTATAACTGACTTAAACGATTAAGAGAATTTTCAATAACTTGAATCTCCTGAAATTTTTAGTGAATAAGTTCATGCATATCTTAACCAAGCTTTTCCTTGTATCAAACAGATTGAAGGGTGCCCACTTGGGGATAAAAATATGGCTCCGAACTCAAAAATGGTTTACGTCCAAGTGATTTTCCTAGAAAATAACACCTGGTTTATTTAATTGCACTCAGGTCGCTGCTCGACCAGCTGTAGGCACGTAGCACAAATTTTTAACTTAGAATGCTCTTTTCAAATCCGTGGGGTTCGGGGTTTCAGCAGTAGATTGAAAGTTTGCAAAATTGCATGTCATGGTCATTTTCCTAATGGGTTTTTTTTTATATATCTGTAAACTGGACTACAGTTTCCAACATTCAAACTTACTTTTATTTATTTTAATTTTCCATTTGATATCTCCGTCGTTTACTTTTTGCCTTTGCTGTATTGTCCTACAGAACTGGGGGATCTACACGTAGTTTACAATTTCTAATTAAACTATTGTATTTTGGTCTTGTTTTTCCCACGGGGTCCAGAGACTTTCGAGCAATCTGGAATTCGCAATATTGCGAATATGTCTTTTACCTTGATATTTCCAGTATATACTTCTACGGGTTTAGGAAATGGATGAGCAAGTTGCAACTTGCAATTTCCAAAATTTGTTTTGAACGGTGACATTTCCAGCGTCTAGTTTGCTGATGTCTCTTCATGCTTTTCCATGTAGTCAACACCTTCCTTTCTATGGGCTCCGGAGGTTCCGAAGCAAATTGAAACTTACAACATGTAGATTGAAATATGAACTCGAGAGGTAAATTGCAACTTTGAAATATGAAAAGTTTTAATTGCTCTCAAAATCTCCACCCTTTTAAAAAATATGTTTTATTGTTTGAAATTTCACATGGACAAGTCGTACATTTTTATGTGAGTAGAACTAGTTAAGTGGGCAATTTAATCCATTCATGTTATTGCTGGAAATTATGGCCTGAGGTTCAAGACCGATTCATTGTTCCACACCTTTCACGTAGATGCCTCGTTGTTTTAAAACATTGCTTTATGACATGTCTCTTCCCGCATCATAGGTGCCAATCTTTGATCTGCATCCTTTACTGGGCTTCTCCTACATGTTGACTAGCAAAATTGGGAGAGTTGACTGCACTCTGCAAGTTTCATTTTCAATGTTTGTTTTTGCATGTTGCTTCTCCCACCAAGATCTCCTGTGGACTTTGGAGTTCCATTTGCAATTTTCAGTATTGCAAACTTGCAATCAGCCTTGAGAATTTTTCCACTTCAAAGTTCTTTGCAACGAGAATACTAAACTTAGCGACTTTTTAGTTTTTAGTCATTTTTTTAATTTTCCTAGATCTCTCATGCTATATACCATATAATTCCACTTAAAACATGAAAATGTTAAGCATTAGTCAAAACATAGATCTCACAAGGTTTACATAAATGCAAAAGTGGGATTTTTTATAAGTTAACTGTAGAAGCAAAATTTTATAAACCACGTACACATTTGTAGATTCAGGCGACATTTAAACTTTTAATTGACTTACATCAAGAAAACAAGGCACAAATTTCCTAGTTTATGTTTGGGCACTAACACTAGTTCTTGCTTGGGGATGTACACCCCATGTCAGTTTACAAAGAACCCCAAAAAACAAGACCAAGGGCCAATCCCTTGGGCCACAGAGTCAAAACATTAGTAATGTCTTAGCAGATACCCATAAAAACTCAATTAGATAGGGGTAGATCAACAAAAATAAATCAGGAGGATGTAAAAATGAACACATGACAAAAAAACTATGAAAAGAACTATACAAACAAGGCCCAACAAAGAGGGGCAACAAAACAAAATAACTATACACTATACATTATTGTACACTATCATAGACTCAGTCAAGGAAGTGTTTTATGTCTCTGTCATTAAATGGTAGCTCCAGTATCTCACCATCCCTTAATTTCTTTAACTTTTCTAGCAGCTTGGCGGCCTAGGTGAGGCAAATAGATCTCTACTTTCACCTAAAAGGTATGATGCTAGGCTGTAATAGGATGACATGCTGAAAAAAATATTTTCTACATGATTCCAGTTTTGGATAAGACCAAGCTAAGCAATCTTAGTGCTTCTTCATTAGCTATATGTAATATTGCTTTTCTTATGCAATATTTTCATTACCAAGAAAGAGTGCCTCATTTATAAATGTTGTTGATGCACTGGAAGGACAACTTGAAAGAAAATTTAAAAGCTTTATTGTTAGGGTCATAAAAGACAACCCTAGCTCTAGTTCTAAGATAAGAACAAACCCTATCAAAAACATTTTCCAAACAACACCTTCATTGTCAAACCCAACATTAACAAAAATAGGTCGTTTAGTAACATCCATATTTCAAAATAAGCTACCTAGATCTACATCCATGTACAACATCTCATTTAGATCGCATTTCAGATCTTCAAGTACATGCATTATCTTAGGCTCTCTATGGAGTCTAGCCATCTTACCTTTCAAAGGAACGGCGGCATAAGACATGTCCATCTGCACACTTCCACCCACACTAGTAACTCATTTTCATGACAACATAATCCCCCACTTAGGTAGGCAGTCCACAACTACCACAACCATATTCGAAAACTTACCTAGATGGACTGCTAGCTGCACTACCAACCCTTTAACTTATCCAATAATTGGTACCTCTTGTGAGTCTATGGCATACAACTTGCAAAAGGATAATATAATTTCCACTCCAAGCTCATTTAGGACACCTAGGGGTATCACATTTCAAGAGGCTTTGAAATCAAACATACAATTATGAACAATCAAACCACTAATTATCAAAGTTATGTAAAACAGATCCATGTCTAGCTAAATATCTGTTAGTGCAATCTTAAAATGGACTTTTAGAGCTAGATCAATGATCCCATCCGGTTACTCATCATCATCCAAGAGTGTTTGGGGTGAATCCATCTCATTTTTAGCTGTACTCTCACCAAATTACAAATATTCAAATGCCATCTTGCTATGTTTAGGTCTCTATAAAAATTTAACAAGAGGCACAATGATATTTAGTTGTCTCAACACTTGATCCATATCACACATGCTATACTGAGGAAGGGGAGTATTTGCATGAAGGGTGACAACACCTTCAGATGGAGTACAATAATTTAAAGTTATAGGTGAAATAGGATGGGATGAATTTCCATTTTTAGCAATAGTCTTCAAGGGCATATTTGATCTAGCATCATTCACAACCTGAAGAATACTAGATAGCATGAGTTCTCTATTTTTGGATGGAGTACCTCTTTGTTTAACATTTTTTTATGGAGCTACTAGCTTGGAATGAATAGGAACTATTATATTTTTCTTAACATCTTTACTTGCATCTCCTACCCTTGGCTTTGCAGTGGTAGTGTCTTGAGGAGCAACACCTTGTTTCCTACTTCATAGGCTATATTATTTATTTTGGGCAACTGCTTCATGAATTAGAAGCTACCTATCCTCAACTGAAGGAATTCACCCATCATACTTCTTAATCATAATGGATCATAAAAATTTAAAATCATGATTGGGTAACTCATATGCTTATGTATGTTAACATCAAAAAAAATTTGAGAGTTGGGATACATACCATTAGTATCACACTCCAAAATTGATCAACAGTCGTAACACTTAACAATTTTTTGGAATCATACATTTTAAATTGGGAGATTTGGCAATCAAACATCAAAATATCATCATCTTTAGACACAGAATCAATTTCCTCTGCATATTCATCAATCCATTCAATAATATCAAAAGGAGGATGGGGAAGGAGTCACGCATCACACCAATCAATGTCAATATCACAATTTACAACATTCATGTGGGAATTCAATAGATTAGGGACTTAAGTTCTAACTCGTCTATTCTGATTTTTGTCATTTCCTTCATCATAAGAAATATTTCCCCTCTGTCATTATCTTTAATGTGGAAATGGGTCTCCCCTGTGCTTGATTATGATTTTGTATTATCTCCTAACTTGTAGACCCATGAGGCAGCCTCTTCTCATCTCCATCCATCTTATTGGATATTTCCTTGATAGTAAGTGTCAAAGTTTTCATGGTTTCCTCAAGGTTGGCTATCTAAGTGGACTGATTTTTTTCAAGATTAACCAATTTCACATTAGCACACTTGTTCAAAGGTTTACCCATAACCTTTATGTTATTTTCAATTTTTATGGACATATTGAATGCCAATCTCAAGTTTACAGGAGCCTCATCCCTCAAGTAATAGGTTGCCTTCTTGTCAAAGGCATCACAATATTTAATTAGGCAGGCTATATCACTAGGTTTGATATTCTCAAGTAGCTTCATCGTGGTCTTATTGAACCATGTATTAAAATCTTGCATACACTCATTAGGGTTCTTTTTAATGCTTTTTAATTCTACCAAAAGAAACCTAGGATCAATCCTATCACCATACAAATTTTTTTAAAACATTACTCATTTCTTCCCATGAATCTATGCATCCACAGGGAAGGGAATTGAGAACCACTCATGATCATATTCTTCCAATGTGTGTAAAAATAGTTTAATGCAAACATCATCATGCTCAGCCTCACAATATCCAATGATAATGTAAAATGCCCTGAAGTGATGATCACCAATCATTGTGTTGTTCCCTTGAAACATAAAAAGGTTGTTCCTTCATTTATGACATTAATGGGATGACCTTCTATTTCATAAAAATTGATTGGTATAAATCTAAAAATACTGAATGTAGGACACTCATTCTCATCTTGAACCCTATGCCTCATGATTTTTTCAATGGTGGGATCAAGATCAAATGGTAAAGGGTTGTGATGGGGTGAGTGAGTTAAACTTGGGGGATCAAAATTAGGAGGAGATTCAACTGGCTGAGAAGTTTTTGGGTAATAAATTGGACTCTAAGGTTTTAAATGATTAGGAAAACTATGATAATCTTAAATTAAAGGAAGTTCAATAAATAAAAGTTTAGGTGTACCCTAATCTTGATAGTCTAAACACTCATTTGATGCTAAACTTTGTCCTTCAATTAGCATCCAAACATACCTCCTTATTTTTTAATGAAAACTTAAGGGGGAGACAAGATGCTTTGATGAGTCACCTTTGAAGGATGATCTCAGTCCTTCCATCTTTACAAGTAAAAGAGAACTCACAACTAAAAGAATTATAAATGGGTATTGATCTTCCTATGAAACCAGATACAATATTATAATCACCACTAGAAGTAAACACTTAGAATATAACAATTTATAAACAGGGTGTGATATTTACTAAAATTATACTTTTTTGAAGTTAGTGATGAGATATGAAAGCAAAAACACCAAAAATCTAAATTTATGTTCAAAAGTGAAAACCACCTTAAATCATCAACAAACTAATAGCTCTTTACAAGAAACACAATAGATGTCAATTTATCTAATCTTTCAAGACCTCAGTAATGATGTCAGTAGGGTGTTGGTGAAATTGATGACTAAAGTAGTAAACCATGCTCAAATAACCTCAAATTTCAAACATGTGAGATAATATGAATAAATAATGTCTAAAACTATGTTGATGAGGTTATGAGTAAATACTACAATACAAAAAACTTAAGAACATGAACTTATATAGCTCTGTATAAGAGTCCCCAAAAATACAATTAGATAGGATCTTCTCCCCATAAACTATGCCAGTGAAGTCTTTGTGTTGTTGATGGAAAATATAGTAGATCAATGCAAAGATTTAGGTAGATAACTTGATAACACTTAATAAATAATAGCTCTCTACAAGATTCCCCAACAACATAGGTGCCAAGGTTTGATGTTTAATCCCCAACAATGATGTCAGTAGAGTGTTGGTTCCTAGTTGTACACCTCTTTCACTCATCCCTAAACACTTGGATAGTGTGGAAAATAAAGATTAAAAACCCAAAAATAAGTCGTTATAGTTGGGGAAGGGTTCAGCATCAAGATAGATTGTGTATGTAACCAGAAATGAATCATGTCTATAAATCAATCCTAAATCAAAGAAGATACAACATACTTACACTTTTGATTGGTAATAAATTTTTTAAGTGGGAACATGACCAATGTGGGGATCTACAAGACCCAATTACATAATCATTTATCACAATACACAATGTTAAGAATGGTTCCAAAGCCTACAATCTAACATAATCATACAACAACCCTAAAAGAGTCTTAGGTTTAATTTTCACTCTTTTTGAATAACAAGAAAGTAAATCTAATCTAGTTCTCATCAGCTCTTTTGGTACAATGTGGGGGTCAAAAATAAAGCAAACTAAACTAAACATGCATAGAAGACATATACTCATGACAATGTATATATAATCCTAATGCATGCGAGATAAGCACAACTACATTATCTATCTAATCTTACAAATGTGAAATAAAGTTAGGAATATTTATCTTGAAGATGAACCCACAGAGCCTCAATATCTCCCTTGGCTAATGTGATTCACAAGATATTATTATGGTATTTAAAGATAATAAAGACAAATCATCTCTAGGCTACACAACCTATATATGCGTTCAAAAGTCTTCTCCATAAGATAAGATCCATATCTCTAAAGAAAGTATGGAACCCTAAGATTTATTTCTCAAGTAGAAGGGTTAATAAGTAGATGTTCATTCAAACTTATTTTTATTCGCTTCTCCATTTTCAAATGGTTGGAAATTAACATCTATATATAGGTAGATATTACCCTAAATCTTTCTGAATATGTCAGCTATATAGGGTCAACCCAATCGACCCTGTATGTTTTTGAGAGGTAAATCACTAGGTCCAAATATAGGTTAGTCTAAGGTCTAACAAAACTCCAAGTGAAAAATATCCCTAAATGGTATAGGGTTGATCTTGTCGACCCTATATAGTAATTAGAGGATAAAAATTATACACGATCGACCCAATCGACCTAGTATATTCAATTGATGAAAGGGGGTCAAAGCAAGAAAAAGGACAATAAAGATGTGACAAATGTTTGTAATGGGTAAAATAAAGAATAATAAGCTTAGGTTAAGTTTTTTTAGGAGATAAGTGTGTAGATGGGAATTGGTAAAAGGGACAACAATCTTACAAAGAACCAATGGTCTGCCCACCCCTTTTCCAATGCACCCATTAGGGGGCATGCACTCAGAGAGATTGAGACTCGATGGGTTCTTAAAAGATACAAAGTGTCAGTAATTGATAAAATTTTAAATATATTATATGTATACATATGCCCCACTTGAAGCTCATCACATGTCATGTAAGTACAACACAAGATGGTGCTTCGAGATAGAACATAATAACACATAATATTGGTGCCAAGTAAAGTGTAGTAAGTCATAAATAACATAAATGAAAGGATAGAATTGAAAACCACATTCCATTACTTACCTTGGTGTTTTAGATAAATAAATAGACTATAAGAGAAAGAGAAGGCATCCAATGTGATGAACACTAGGTGAACCTATAAAATTTAGTGAAAAAATAGCCAAAAATCATTTTTTTTAAATATAGGCATATGATAGTGGAAATAATTCTCTACATCATCACAATTCCTATGCATTTTACAATTTTAATAATAGATGAGTAGAGACAAAGATATAGGCAAAAGAAAGAATCTATAGAAAAATAATTAAAGAATTTGAATTTTTAAAAGTGTTTTTAAATAGGAGGAAAGAGAAGTCATTTGGTTATTTCGAGTTGTAAAGGAGAGAAAAAGAGTTATGGAGACCAAATGAGCTAGGATGGTGACGGGATGATAAGCTAGATGAGCGGGAGCTCCAAGAGTGGTGGCAAGTGCACTACATGTATGCAAATATGAATCTTCAGGTAATTTTTGAGTAATTTAATGAATTAAGTGTATTTTTTAATAGAAAAAATAGCATTTCTAGATGTTAAAATGAAGCAAAATTAGATTCTATAGGTAGAAAAAATCAATACAGGAAATAGGTTTGAATAAATTAAGGAGAACAATGTAGAAAGGCACTTTTTAGGAAAATGGAAGGGGTCAAAAATGAAAAACAACTTGGTTGACCTAGTCGACCAATAGGTAAAAAGGAGCAAAATCCACACTACTGACCTAATAGGTATGTGTTGACCCTATATGTTTTATAGACTACTGAGCCAGTATAATATTCCAACTGATCCAAAAAATACATAAAGACAATATAGTACTATGGAGGTGAAGAGAAGAGGGTTGACTTAGATTTTTAAGTCAACTAGGTCAAATATAGAGAAATTATTGTCAAACTAGGTTGACCAAAGAAATAGAATGGTACAAAAATGTATGTAAAAGGTCGAAAGAAAGTTATAATGGCCCAAAATGACCAAATACAAGAAAAAAGGATTGATTAGGCTAAAAATAGGTAAAAATGAATCAATATAAGCAATTTATGCTTGTTTTATATTGAAATTGTAAAAAGAATGTATTGTGATTATACATGACATGGAAGATCTAATGCATCTTTTGTTGTTTATTAGTTTCAAGGATGACATAGATTTTTGAGATTGGTAGATGTGTAATGGATACCAGATCTATTGGAGTATCTGATGATAGGAGATAGAGTTAGGCTAGTAGTTGTAATCCTAGGAGGGATAAATGATATATGCAGGATTTCCATCAGTGTGGATATGTTAGTCATGTACCTTAGATGTTGGGAATGATTGACTAACACCTTCATATGGGAGGTGGATTTAGATGTACTTATCACTCTAGAAGATGTGAATGCCATCTTAGGACTACTAGTAGTAGGACCACCGGTGACTATAGGTATACCATACAACATGGAGGAGAGGAGAGATTTAGTAGTGTGGGCTATAGGCTTAGAGATGATATTTTTGGAAGGAGAGTTAGAATGTTCAATGTATATGCATCATAAATTATTTATATCTAGAATGCTATGATAAGACTTGTGACACATCGAGTGTTATGTCACAAGTTGGATGGCAAGGTACCACTATTCATGGTAACCTTGAGTAGGATGATCCTAGAGGAGGGAGTACTATATATCTTGGCTCTGTCATCTAGGTCTAGCTCATATATGATCTGTATGAGGTGTTAATCAATGGACATAGGTCAATAAGACTAATTATATTACTTATGGCTTGGATATGTGAGAGGTTTCCCATGTATTGATATGTTGGGTTACCCCATGCAGTCAATAATAGGTCACCTCAAGTGTAGAGATAGAGAGAACACCAGCTGTTATAGGACAAACCATACACGCTAGTGTTGTAGACTATGAGACGTGTAGACATAGTGTTGAAACCATATGGGAACATAATGACTACATGTCTAAGGTGGGACATACTTACACCAACTATAATGTAGATAGAGGTGGTTGGAAAATACACCTGGTGGAGAGAGCTACATCCAGTGGCACACGTACTAGGATAAATGGGCTTACCTCATCCAACAACACTGATATTGATCCTCGAATAGTGGGCTCATCAAATGAGAGACCCATAAGAGAGGAGGGGACTAGGGATATTAGTGATGATTTTGATACTCATACCATGTTGTGAGTGACTATAGACTAGATGAACATGATAGGGAACAGATTAGGTGGATAGGGGTGCAGAGGTAGTGCCACTAAAGATACCACCACCGGTTCTATAATGAGATGAGAAATGATCACCAAAGACATGGTGTCGATAGAGGAAGGTAGATTAGGTGAGAGTGGAGATTATCACCATCCTTGAGGACCAGCAGATGAGCCAAATGAGAGATGGATGATAGAGAGGCCACTTAGGTGCAGGTTGAGGTGGACACAAGCCATGAAAGTTAGATTTGACCTATAGATGAGGTGCTAGGAAGCTATACGAATGGAGAAACTATGCTAAGAAGTTTCACAGATGGAGAGATCATAGTGGCTGAGACATAGATAGGTAAAAAAGATGATTAAATTATTCCTTAAATTGTTATTTTGAAATAAAGACTAGATATACATAGATATTGCAAGATATAACAGTGATATAATATCTATCTCAGTGTGATTTTATAGGAATAGTTGAGGATGATGAGCAAAGGTGGGGGTACATTATGAGGGGAGCACTATATGACATCCTAGATGAGACTCTATAGTCATAAGACCCTAAAAAATTAGAGGACCATAGTATACCATCTGGCCCAACTCATGTGAGCTAGTTTAGATTAGTAGGGAAAGCAGTGAGGTAGATATGATCATAGAGGGAGAGGATGTATCCACCTATAGATATGGATGTAGGTGAGATAAGGGCATGGTATCCCCTGATAAAGGAGAGAGCTATAGATCTACCTATAGTGATGTAGATGACATAGGTATATATAATGACCATGACCCATATGACACAGGTACAGGGGAAAGATAAGATAACACACATGGTGACCTTAGCCTAGTTGGCATAGGTATAGGCATAGGTTGTACATATAGAGGGATAGGTGGATGGATTGAGATATTAGATGGCCTCTTTATAGTGTACTATTTGATGGAGTTAGACTGAGGCCTTGGCAGGGAGTGTGGCTAGGACTATGAGATAAACAAACTAGATCCCAGTGATAATGCTAGAGCATTGTATATGGTTATACATGTATCAATAACTTGTTATATATACACGCTCACACACACAAATATATATATATATATATATATATATATATATATATATATATATATATATATATATATATATATATATATATATATTTGGCATATTTATGTTGATTGTGTGTGTTATCATCATTATGATTGTGGTTGTGGATGCTTTTGTATATATTTCATTATAGCACATGTATTTAGCTATTTGTTATATATGCGATAGGAAATATATGAGACATGGTTTCTTTTATATAAGTATGTAAAACACATGCATGGTTATAAATAAACAAGTAAAAAGGATTTGGTAAAATATAATCAATCATAAATCTATTACACACTATTTCAAGTTGGAAAATGTGTAAAAAAAGAAAATGACTAAGTATAAAGAACCAAGGGATGGTAAAACAAGATGGTAAAAAGGAATTTGTTCTTAAACCAAAGTGAAAATTTTTTACACCAAATTAAAACAAGTAAAATCACACTAAATCACATTGGGAAGTATGGAAAGAATGTAATAAAATGGAAGGTATGTAGAAAGGTAGAAATGTTATAAAAATAAATTAATTAAGTCAATCAATTATACTAAATCACATTGAGAATTATAAGAGAATAATAAATTTTTTAAAAGATTGGTCTTAAATGGATCGCACTAATTCAAGCTGAGAAGTATGAAAAATTCAAAAAATGGTTGTATTCTTACATGCAATCAAAAAATAAGAAGATAATAGTGAAAGAGAAATGAAGTAAGAATAAAACACCCTAAATCAAGTTGGGAAGCATGTCAATGACATGTAACTTCATAATCAATCAAATCTTATCAAATATTTGACACATGTAATTTTGTTTGTGACTTGTATTATTAGAAAATTTTGTGAGGAATGGTAGGTCCTATCTACAATCTTACACTACAACTCACAAAGAGAAAACCACTATGGTGGAAAAATCAAGATAATCAAGTAAGAAAGTATGTGAGTAATAGGAAGGAAAAAGGTGGTAATTTTTTAGGAATATTGGTTCCTATCCATGGTTTTATAATGCAACTCACAAATGAAATCCCAAGTGGCGTGATCAGTAAACAAGACAATATTTTTGAAGAGGAAATATGAGGGATAAAGGAAATGAAAAAGGGAGTGTAAAAATCAAGATGTAGGTGTCTCATGAGAAGACCTTAGGAGACAAGAGGCATATTAAGGACATGAGAAGACACTAAGTGATTTCAAATTTCATTTAAAATAAATTTTAAACAACCCAGGACCAAATAGGAGATTATAATGTTGGACTTAAAATAACAAAGCACATACACATTTTAGATATGTAACATGTATACATCTATAGGGAAACAAAACTCAAAATATGAAACAATGTGAATTATTTGTAGGGTAGGACATCATAGAATGAGTTAGGTAGATATATAAGATTGGTGTGGTGGTTTTCAAACAATATGAATTATTTCAACATGCATTACATATTTCATTTGAAAATATGTAGAAAACTGAAAGACAAGCTAAGGAAATTATCACGAATGAGTTACATCCATTGGTGCCAATACAATGTAAACATTGAGGGGAAATTTTATACCCAATATCATACACTATAATTAGAGATTCAAATAATTTCTCCTATCAAATCCATAAAACAAATATATCCTTAAAAGTTTATCAAAAACACACTTACAAATCACAATATAGAAAGGTGTTCCATTACTAAGCATAAATCTAGATATCCAATCAACAAAGCATGTACAATATATATTTTGCATTTCATTAATAGGAAAGAGCATAAATCACAACTATTTTCCATTATCTTAAAAATAAATCCTACATACATCAATTTTTCAAAAATCCTACCATGGGGAGAAAGCATGATGAGTTTGCTCCTGAGTAAAGGAAAATTATGAAATGCTCTTAGAGCACGATAATGATTGTACATTGCCAACCACCTTAGAAAGAGAGACAAAATGAAAACAATAAGGCTCTAAAAATTTGAAAGAGTCTAAAGCCTAAGAAAACCAATAAATACCATTGAAAAGAGGATTTTTCTAAAAAAAATTCACCCCAAATATTCAAGGAATATGCTTTGGTTGGAAGATGCCCCTTTGTCATCCCTAGAAGCTCCTACTATTGGAAGGGAATGATTCCATTAACTTCCTATCCATCTAATGATAAATATTTCAAACAAACCTTTGATCTATTTTCTAGAAATCCATTGTAGTTGGGTTTGAGGGATAATATTCCCTTGGGAGCCAAACAAACTTCTTATCTTTTTGTGTAACTACTTGGTCATGCCTTCAACTAATCATTTACATATCTAAAAACTTTAGGACAACTTCACTTTTTATTATGTAAGTCCAATAATATCCCTTGCCTTGTAATGATTTCGTTGGAATACTCTAGTTGTGATGGAAACAAAGAATAATCCATGGACATTTGATAAATATGCTTGGAATGGCCCACCATGGCATCACAAACCCTACAACATTTCCATTCAATGGAGGTGTTTGAAAAAAGACATATATTATAAATGGAAAGACTTAGCTTATGTTTTACCCTCTTTTTTTTTTGTGGCCAATGCCAAACATTCATGTGCCTTCTCATTTTCTATTTTACCTCTGACCTTTTTGGGGTTGATTCCAAACTTTATAATGCTTAAGTGCATTGTTTTACCCTTATTTAAATTATGATGAACTTTGGATCCCATTTTCAATTTTTCACCTCCTTTGTATGGTGGGATTTAGGACCCCAACTACAACTTTGCAAGTTGGTGGAAATCTGGGAGTTAGATGCACACTTTCAATTTTCAATTTCACAAATTACAATATGGAGTTACAGTTTTATGAAAAAGTTCCATCGTGGACTGGGGAACTTCAAGTGTAATTTTAAATTTACAAAAATGCAAAATTTAAGTTAGCTTGATAACTTCATCCTTGACTTTTGACCTCATGTTGACTTGCAGGTGGAAGACATTTGAGTGCAATTTGCACATTTACAAAATTGCATTTCCATTCAAACTTTCGCAAAGAACTCCATTTGAGTTGACTTTTCTTCCTAAATACATTCCAACCTAGTTTATAAATATGATCTATAGAAGATCTTCTCAAAATCCAAGCTTTTTTATGACCATGATTTGCTCCCTATGTATACCAAGATGTAGTATAGTAGTTATTCATTGTGGCCTTCAAGGTATTGAGATTATTCTCAATCTCTGCATTAATCACATGATTGTTGGCTCTTTGGGTGTGTAAACTCTCTATAAAATTCTGAACTTTTCATCGTGGTGCTCATGATGGACCATTTAGCATGTAATAGGGCAAAAAATGGAACTAAAGTTAAACTATTTTAAAGTTTAAATGCCAAAGCAACAAGAGCCTCTCTATTATTGCAATTTATTTAGAGCATTTTCAAAAGAAAAATTCAAATCCTTTCAAAATTATTAATAGCATCTTGAACACTGATTGTCCTTATTGACTCAACCTTCGATGGGTGCTCTGAGTCTTCATTATTACCGGTACTCCCATTATTTAAATCACTACTTTCAGACTCCCTGTTTAAGTCTCTCTGTATCAAATGAAATGGAATCGTGATCAACTTCCACACTGACAAATGGATTTCCTAACTTCAAAGAAGAAACTTTAGTCCCATTCAAGAAATATAATTCATCGTGTTAATTGCATCTTCAACACTTTCACTTCTCGGCCCTTGAGCTGAGGTTCCAATGCTTATAAAAGTTTTTTGCTGATTGTTCTGGCTCTTGTGGCATACTGGAAAATGTATTTTGTGAGCTATGAGTATCATCTTATTCATTCACATTATGTTGATCTACTAAAATAACTGATATTCATTTAACAACTATACAAGAGAAGCAGCCCTGGCGCAAGAAAATTAGAGATCAACATAATTCTCCAGAAATTCCAAATGCTAGCACGTAGCAGAAAAAGGGCGACACATTTTGTCAAGGTCCACCATAAATCTCAAAATTCAAGTGATTACGAAAGGAGATGCAGACTCACCACTCATTAGACATTCCGCATATGTTTTGTGCATTAAATATTCCCCTAGTAGTTCATGTTCAATGTCTTTAATTACCTCAACAAGTTCAGTTGCCATAGACATATTAAGATACAAAAAAATCCCTCATTTACAGTGCTAGAAGTGATTACCTGCTCAAACTAGCAAATGTAGCCTTTGCCATAACAATAATGGAATCAAGTAGATCCACAAACTTTAGTTCATTGTATCTCCCATCACTTCGAATAAGAGCATGTAAATCCAGCATAAGGACTTGAGGCAACCTTGGGTAAACTAGCTTACAAAATACGAGGCAAAATAAAATATAATATATTTTTGGAGAATCGTAAAAGCTTGGCAGCACACGTGACAACCCTTGATAACCACTACTGCTTCAAAAAGTTGAGGTAAATGTTGGAGAGAAAGACAAGCAAAATTCAAGGAGAGTCATAACTGAGTGAACGATTAAGAGCATTTTCAATAACTTCAATCTCCTATAACTTCCAATGAATAACTCCATGCATATATTAACCAAGCTCTTCCTTGTATCAAACAGATCGAACGGTGCCCACTCGCGGACAAAAATATGGCTTTGAACTCAAAAATGGTTTACCACCAAGTGCTTTTCATAGAAAATAACACCTGGTTTATTTAACTTCCCTCAGGTCGTTGCTCGACCAGCTAAAGGGATGTAGCAAAAATTTTAAACTTCGAATGCTCTTTTCAAATCCGTTGGGTTCAGATTTTCAACAGCAGATTGCAAGTTTGCAAACTTGCATGTGATGGTTACTTTCCCTCTAGAATTTTTGCCAGGATCCGGAAACTGGCCTTTAATTTGCAACATTCAAACTTGATTTTATGTATATTGCTTTTCCATTTAATATCTACATCATTTGCCTTTACCTTTGCTGCAATGTCCTGTAGAACTGGGTGATTTACGCATAGTTTACAATTTGCAATAAATTGTATTTTCGTCTTGTTTTTCCTAGGGGTCCGGAGACTTTCGACCAATCAACAATTTTCAATACTGCGAATATGCTTTTAGTACATGTTGACTATTATTTTGAAAATATGATATTGTGAAGAAGCTAATGAATAATGCAGGGATAAAATGACAAGGTGGTAGGTATGTAAGGGGCAAAAATAATTGAATGAAAGTTAAAAGTTAGGTGGTATATACCTTAAGACAATAAGGCTTGCAGAGAAATAAAAGAGATCTTTAGAAGCTCAAGAAGGAAACTCATAGGTGAGATTGAGAGAGTCCTATAGGTAGGGCAAGAGAGACCCAAGTGAGGTAATGATGTGGTAAGTAAGAGAAGGCTTGTCAGAAAGGAGAATAAGTATATATAAGGCCAAATAATTGATAGGCATCTTAGTTGAGATGTACAGAGAAAGAGAAAAGAGAAAAATAGTATAAGGTTGAGAAGACCCACTACAAATAGAAGATGGTGTATGAAGACACCAAGAAGAAGATTGAAATAGAGAAAGAGATGGTAGAGATGAGGCAAAAAATTGATGATATGCTAACTAAGATAGAAAAACTAAAAGAGATTGTGAACCCACATATTGGATGGGTCATGAGAAAGAAGCCACTCAAGTGGCCAATCAAGTAATTAGTGGAGAAGAGAAGAAGACAAAAGATGAAGGACAAGGAGGAAATCAAGCCTCATGTTTTGAAATATAATGATGTATTGGTATGTGTGATTGCAGGTTTGAGAGATGAAGAGAAGAATGAGATAGTTGAGCCAATTCATAGGCTCAAAGAACAAAAAGAAGAAACATATGACAAAGTGGTGATCAATATAGGTCAAGATGAAGAAGAGACTCAAGGTAGAGTTATGTTGATGGAACAAGAACAATCAAGTCAGCTATTTTGGAAGCAAGATAACATGAATAATGAAGAGATCCTCATTCAAGAGGATGAAAGTGAAGCCAAAGGAGCAATGGGACAGTAGCATAAGGAATATTCAAGCTTGTATGAATTTTTGAAGCAAGAATATGTATTTGATCCTCATTAAATGTATAAAGAAATGGTTAATGATGTTACCAAGGAAAACATAGACTTGTGGAATGTAGTAGTGGTGTCCAAGATTAGGGCATTAAAGGTAATAAGAAGTCAAGTACAAAGAGACACTTTATAATAAAAAGTTGTGGTTGTTGAGTTTGAGGTACAAGTTTTAGATGAAGGAGGACACATGCAAGGAGTAGAGGAAGGTGCATTGATCGTTGATACAAAGAAGAAGAGTGAAGCATACAAAGCACATGAAGGTGCTTTGAAGCAAGAGTAAGAAACAAGCAAAGAGGAAAGTTGGATAATTACTCAAGAGCATGACAAATGACATGTTTTCTTTAATTATTTTTTGTATCTTCCAAGTATAACATGGAGTAAGATGACAAGAGGCAAGATAAGGTACAAGTGTAGTAGTCAAGAGCACACACATTTATATGAGATTTTATATGAAGAGGACTAAAAAATTTCCTCCATTGGGAGTATGATGTAGTGGAATCTGAGGAATGATCAAATATGGTCTAATAAGTGTCTTAAGAGTTATATTTTCGTGTGTAATTTTAATTTGAATTCAAAATTAGTTTTCCTGCCAAAAGGGATTTTAAAATTTTAATGATGTATTAGTTGGTCTAAGAGAGTGTTGATGATATGTAAATGATGAATAAAGATGTAATAGACCTTTATGGCCTCATCAAGTTCCTTTAAGATAGATATAAATATATATGTCAAGTTAAGTGTGAGTTGGAAATGAACCACCCTACATGGTTCTAGGGGTTATTAGAGATTTCTTGAATCGAGAAATAGTTATGAATCTTTTTTTAAGAGTTTAGAACATATATAGTAAATATAGAAGTGTGTGTGGTTCATAGGAGGTGAGAGAGGTAGGAGAAGCTCCAAGAAGAAGAAAATAAGGGAGCCATGAAGGATAAACTTTAACCTCTCCAAGAATAGTTGTCGAATTCCATGTATGGACTGTTCATTTAATTTGAATATGCACCATTTGAATAATAAGAGTTTTTTTATGTATTCCTTATACATTGTTAAAAGTATTGATAGTTCATGAGTTGTTCATGGTGATCGATAAACCTTTATGGATTTTTATATATACTTATTTGTGCATGTATGTAGATTAGTTATAAATTGCATGTTACAGTCAAGAAATGAAAAGATTGAAAAAGTGGTAGGTGAATGAAATAAGATGTATTCATGGTATAATGTTTTGGTCATCATATGGTCTCTAAGTTGACTGAGCAAACATGACAATGAAAGAATTCCTAAGGATACAACTTCATTTTGAATACCCTATTCATAGCCTATGAAAACCAAGGTATGTTCTTGTAATGTTGTTGGAAATTTGATGTAAGAAAGGTACCTCAGTTGGTGAGTTAGTGTTTTATGGCATATAAATTTTGAGATAAAGCAATGGACCTATTGGTCTGAATGAAGCTAGATAAATCACACAGTACAAAGTTTTTTGGAACAAGATCCTTGTTTTATACTGATAATACATTGCACATAGTCATAAAGAAGGACTATAGTAAAATAATATCATTAAGGTTATATAATATTAAGGGTTCAATAGTAATCCTTGGAAAGTGTTCAATCCCTTTGAATGTTGTAGTTATGAGAGAAGACAATATAGACTATAGAGAATCTGTTTACTCTACCCAAGGAAGTTGGAGCATATATGCTTGGGGAAGTCAAATGATCTAGGGAAAGTGTATGAATATTGGATAAGGCAATAAATAACATGAATAAGTTATTATCATCATAAAATATGGTCCAGGTGAGAATGAGACAGTTGAAAAGGTGGAAAGACTAATGGAAATCCTACACAATCCATAAAGGTACACTCAGTTGACTGAGATTTGATGTTTTTCAAGATGGAATGGATTAGATAAGATGTCTATCATATGTATAAAGATGAACATGATTAATAAAGACCTAAAAAATTTGGTTTCAGTCTTTGAAACCTAATATAGACAAAGATATGCATCTTAGAAGGCTCTCAACCTTGTAGTGGTCTAGGAAACCCTAGAATTAGGGTTTGGTGTATAAAAATGAGTTCTAACCATCCAATTTTGATGAAACTTTGAATTTGAGTGGTATTTTATGTTTTCTAAGTGAATCAAGCAATTTTAAACCTATATAGCCTTTGTAGTACATATTTCAGGGTCATATGTTGTGTATAAGGGCTTAAAGACCTAAATGGAGGTAGGATAGTGAAGGTAAGACAAAATTATCCAAATAAGTAGGGCAAGAAAGGGTTAATTAAGCTGAAATGACAAATTTGGTATCTAAAATAGGTCAAAATTTTTCATTAGTTTACTATACACTGCTCAGACTAAGGAGGTTTGTCCATTTAGAGGGCTAATTATTGTGTCAGGGAAGCCTATAGGTATAATACTTTACAAAGGAACCTAACCTAAGTTTTTGTGTGAAGAAATGGAATGGAAAAGCTTAATAAAAAAACATATTTATTTTTTATTAATGAGATTGAGCATGGAATAAAACATGGGATTTACATTCAAATAGGTCTAGAAGGCTTTGAAGATAAGAAGGGGGATATTGAATGACATGTATGGAGATGAGTGATGAAAGTGGTTTGAGATGAGTTAAAATGAGTCATTTGAATGTTTTATATGTTTAAAAACATTGATAATCAAGAATTTGAGTTTTTGTCTATTGATAAAGAAGGAATGCCATGTTTGCTAGGAAGTGTAAGTAGAAGTGCAAGTTGATGAATGAGTATTGCATGAATCATCTATGTTTGTCATGTTTTCAAGTGTGTAAGATTGAATTATATAGGTGCATAACTAATAATAAACACATATATTGGCACCATTACCTAGGAATTGAAGGCCAATTTAGACCTTCAACACAGATTGGCACCATTGTCAAGCAATTGAAAGGCTACTTTGGGCTATCATTATAGATTGGTCCCATTGTCAGGTAATTGAAAGGATACTTTGGGATGTCAACATAGATTAGCACCACTATTGGAAAGATAAAAGGATACTTTGGGCTATCAATGCAGATTGGTACCATTGTTGGGGAATCTCATCACTAATTACAAGAAACTACAATTTTAGAATGTAACACTATATGTCTTTTTTATCTATTCTATTGTAGAAGATTTATTCTAGTGGTGACTCCAATGTTTTATCTAGTTTTGAAAGATCAGTGCCCATTTTAATCCATTAAGTTTTGATATTTCTATTGTATGCAAAACTAGAAGGACTGAGATCATCCTTCAAAGTTGGTTCATCAAAGCAACTTTTATCTAAGTTAAGTGTTCATCATAGAATAAGTTGATACATTTGGAATAAATTTGAAGGATAAAGTTATGGATAAAAGGTACGTCTAAATTACCATAATTTTGGTACAATTGAACTTCTCTTTGGTGAAATTCCTTTGGTTGTAGATTATCATAGTTCTCCTGATAACCCAAAATCTTACAGTCTTATTTACTACCCAACACCTTCTCAACAAGTTGAATCTCCTCCTAGGTTTGACTCCCCAAGTCCATATCATTCTCCCCCTCATATTACTTTATCATTTGATCTTGAACCACAAGAAAACCAATAATGAGACATACAGATTAGGGTGAAAATGAATATCCTGCATTCAGGATTCCCAGATTTAGACCAATTAAATTTTATGAAATAGAGGGTTACCCTAATGAAGTTCCAAATGATGTAAGGAATATACTCAATATATTTTAGGGGAATAATGTAGTGAATAGAGGACAACATTTTAGGCTTTTTCACTTTATAATTGAAGACTATTAGGTTGAGCATGAGGATGACTGTATTAAACTTTTTGTGCACACACTAGAAAGAATTTGCACGTGAATGGTTCAAATCTCTTCACCATGGATGTATAGATTCATCAGATGAAATGAATAATGTTTTTAAAATAAAATATGGTGATATAATTAACCCTAGTTTTCTTGTAATAGAATTTGAAAACATAAAGATAAATCTAAATGAATGTATGTAGGACTTCAATACAAGGTTTAATAATACTATGATGAGGTTTCCTTATAATATCAAGCTAAATGATACTACTTGTTTGATCAAATATGATAATGCATTTGACAAGAAGGCTACATACTAATTGAGAGATAAGGCTCCCACAAATCTGATATTGACATTCAACATAGACATTCAAATTGGAAATAATATAAAGGTTATGGGTAAGCCTATAAACAAAAGGAGTGATGTAAAGTTTACTAATACTGAGAAGTCTCTGTCTAATAATATTTCCAACCTTTAGAAAACTTTGAAAACCTTAGATACGGTTGTCAAGGAAATTTCACACAAGGTGGACAGAGCTGAGAAAGGGATTTCTCATGGTTCTTATAGTTAGGAGAAAGCTCAAAAATGGAATCAAGAACAAGGGAGATTATCTTTCCATAATAGATATAATGATAGGGGAAAGATACTTGTCCTAAATGAGATAAATGATAGAAATCAGAATAGAAGAGTTGGGAAGGAGGTTCTTAATCTATTGAATTCCAATGTTAATATTGTAGACTGTGATCTTGATATTGATTGGTGTGATAAATGCTTTTTCCCCCATAATATTTGTGATACTACTGAAATAATTGATAAAGATGTAGAGGGACCTGAGTCTATATCTGAAAATGATAAGATTATGATGTTTGACTATAAAACCCTTCAAATTAAAGTGTCTGCCTCCATAGAATTACTGAGTGGTACTACTGTTGATCAATTTTGGAGTGAATTGAAATAGGTATGTGTCTAAATTCTCAACTTTGTTTATGATATAAACATGACACAAAAATATTAGTTTTCCAATCACGATTTTGAGTTTTTGAGATCTATGATGATTAAAAAATATGATGGTGGAACTCCTTCAGTTGAGGATAATCAGTGATTAATTAATGTTGCAGTTGCCCAAAAGAAAGAATACAATCTAAGAAGCATGTAACAAGGTGTGTCTCCTCAAGATACCACCCCTGTAGATCCAAGGATAGGGGATAAACATACATAAATTAAGAAAACTAAAAAAGTCACTAGTTTATTCAAACTAGTACCTGCTTCCCAAACATCCAAACAAAAATGTGTTCCAACTAAGAATAGAGAACCTTTGTTATCTAGTATTCCTAATGGTATGAATTATGTAAGAAGAAACCCACCCTTGAAAAATATTGTTATAAATTATAGTTCATCCCATCTTGTTCCCCCTCTAACACTAAATGACTGTATTCCTCCTAAAAGTGTTGTCACCTTTCATCTAAATATTTCCCTTCCTCAGTGCATTGTGTGTGATATGACCTAAGTATTGAGTTTATTAAAAATCACTATCCCACTTATAGAGATAAAAATAATATCAAAACATAGAAGGAGGGCATTTTAGTATTTGGAGTTTAATGAGAATATAATTGTGGATGAGATTACTTCACCCCCAACAACCCCAGATGATAATGAAAAGTCGCATAAGGTTATTGATCTAACCCTAGAGTTTTATTTGGGAACTGCATTGATATAAAGTCATCTAGACATTGAACTTTTCTATACTATGTTGATGATCAATGGTTAAATTTTTTACATCTGCATGTTTAACTCAGGAGATTCTTTTAATGTGATTCCCCTAAATGTCCTTATTGAACTTAGAGTAAAAATAACATCTACTTTTTGAAAGTGTTATGCCATGGACTCAAGAGAAGTACTAGTTGTTGGATTGGTTAAAGGATTGGTAGTGTAATTGGTTGTTCATCTAGATAAATTTTTGAACATAGATGTCCTAATCTTGGATTGTCCTCCCAAGTGGGGGATGATATTGTTAAAAAAATGGGTCTCCAACATGGGTGTAATTATTTAGATGGACCTTTATTTTTCCACCATTCCTTTGGAGGGTGAGATGGTGAGAATTCAGAGAGAGCCTAGAATTGTACATGTTCTTGAAGATCCAAGACATTCTCTAAATGAGGTTCTGTACACTGATGTGGAGTTGGAATTTTTTTTTGGGAACATAGAATCTATCAAACAATAAATTGTTTTTGGTGTTGCATCTAAAAAATAATGTGATGATGTTTGGATAACATTTTTTTATGGGGCTTAATCCAATCTTTGAAATGGAGTTGGGGTTCTTTTTGATGCCTCCAATAAAAAGTCATTTATGTTTCCTTTCAAGTTGTATTTTTAGTACACTAACAACATTGTAGAATATGAGGCACCTTTTATTAGTTTGAGGATTTTTTGAGAACATGGAGTTATAAGTCTAATTATAAATTGTGATTCTGAGTTAGTGGTTAAGCAGGTCTGAAACACTTATGCCATGAAAAATAAAATGTTAAATAATATAGAAACATTATATGGGATTTGCCAGTGTTATTTAATGATTTCCATATTTATTTTTATGTTATATGTTTCAATGAGGAAGATAAAATATTTGAGGGGTTGGGTGCTCAGTTTGAGAGTGAAAATATGAACCCTCACTATTAGTATCAAGTATAAGTACTTGTCAGACCTTCAGTCCTAGACAACATTCATCATTGGTAAGTTTTTGATGATGATAATCAAATAAAAAGGTTTCTCAATTATGAAATGGAATTTCAAGATCACATCATAGATGTGGAATCTATGGTCCATATCTCTGATGGGAAAGAAACCTTGTTTGGGAAAGATATTATTTAGTTTATGACAAACAATATCCAAAAATAATTGGTAAGTTAGAGGCATATTTTAATGGAGTGGATCAAATTAAAAGTATAGATATATTTACCTGAAAATATGTGATTGAATGCAATTTGGTTTCTAAATAAAATCTAAAAAAAGTCTCTCATGATACTCACCTTAGGGAAGACGATAAGCAAGCCTATATGAAATTTTTAAAGAAGTATCAAGATTTCTTGGCTTGGTCTTATTGAGAACAAAAATCATATAAAGAGGATATGTTTAAACATGTCATCCCATTACAACCTTATAACAAACCTTTCAGGAAAAGACATAATCCTATTAACCCCATCTTAGCCAACTAGATATAGGAAGTGTTAAAAAAGGTAAGGAATGTTGGGATTATTCATCTCATCAGGTATTCATCATGGGTGTCAAACTTAGTCCCTGTAAAAAATAAGAATGGTGACATAAGCTTCTGTGTCGATTTTATAAAATTGAATGAAGCTTATCTAAAGGATAATTACATCTTACCTAATATGGATAACCTATTTCAAAGATTTATAGGGTAAGATATGTTGTCAACATTAGATGGTTTCTTAGGGTATAACCAAGTTATATGTACTAGTCATTGTAGGGGAATATTACGGGAATATTTAATGTTTTTATGTACTAGTCATTGTAGACCAAGTTTTGCCAAGCCTCGGTTAAGTTCATTTTATGTGTATTTTGTTTATATATGTAGATTTTAATTCAAGGAATGGTTCCCATCATTAAATAGTTTTAGCATAGGATATAGTGAACACAAAAGTAAATGTCACTATTTACACAAGATATAGTGTAATCTATGACTTGCATTGCAAACTAAACTGAAGAAGCCATGGATCATTCTATACTTATAGGTATGAATGCCTGATCTCACTTAATTTAGGTGTTTTTCATTTGTTCATTTTTTATGTGATAGATATGCTATTATAATTTGGTTTTTTCCATAGATATGCATTACTAGGTCCCTTTATGACAATTTTTAAGTCTATATTTACTATGTGTTTTTTAATTTATGTACCTATTCATTGCAAAAGGATTACCTATCATTCAAATTTTATATCCCCATCTAAAATAATCAAAGCAACATGCATTCCTTAGAATTATTGCCATAGAATTAGTTTAATATTTTACTTATTACAAGATATACATTCTTTTTCTTACAAATGAAAAATAATAATCATATCAAACTTTATCAGACATGTCAACAATGGCATAATTAACAACATTCAAATCCCCTACTTGTTTAAATCCTTTTTTTATGATTCTATTTCTACAATTTTTCACAATTATCAATAATTTTAAAATTATATTTATATTAATGTTATGAGTTATGTAATATTTTTATATTCATGTTAGTGTATAGCATCCAATTCTTTTATCAAATATTTTTCTCTGTATTACCTTAAAATTAAATTTTTTATACTCGTGTTGATGTATGGTGGGCATTCCTTCTTACTAATTTTGTTTTATTATTTGGTATAACCATACAAAGATTTGTATTTAGATTTAGTAAAATTGAAAAATTGTTTCCATAAAAAAAATTATGTGATTCTTAAAAATGTAATAATCAATTAATACTTATAACTATTATTTAAACAAAGTCTTTCATACACAAAAAACTAAAAAACAAAATAAATAACATATATATACTTGTTCAGATTTTAATAACAATACATGCAATTAATATCATCTACAAAAATAAAGTAAAGATATTTTTACAAATTTTAATAACAATACATGAAATTAGTATCATCTATAATACATATACAAATAAATATGATTGATTTCGCCATAAACTACTTAATTAGAAATTAAGTATAGTGCATTTATTTATCACTTTTGTCAGAAACTACATAGAAGAATTATAGCATGCCATTGATTCATAATACATATGCACCAAACTCTAAATTGATGACTTCAAATGTATCTATAATAAATATATATCATACATCTAAATAATTGGTAAACATATTATTTTATTAAAAAATAAAAACACCCCCATCGTATACAATTAAAAAAAATAGAGTTTTAAATACTATAATATTTTCATATAATATTTGATTGTCAACTACTATAAATCTAATAAAAAAATAGTTTTGAGATTACACATGTTGAGAATTTAAGAAATTATAAAAAATAAAATGTATTTTAATGTATATTTAGTTCCCTCATATGTAATTATACATACACAATTAAAAAAAAAATAAATCTTTTGTCTAGATCTATGTATGTGAGTTACTGTGCCTTTTTAAATTACATGTACTAAGTATTCAATTACTTGTAACAAAAATCATATCTATATAATTAGAATTTGAATAATTAATTGCTTACTCCACTTTTGAAGCATATTTGAGTAGTAGTTTAATGATAGGAAACCATAACTTTTTAATACACATAATTTTCATATCTGTTTTAGAAAAATCTAATTGTTTTAGTATTTTTTTTAAAATGGTCATTCCCACTTTAACATAGATTGTTTTTTATTAGTATATTTAACACTATAGTCTTATAAATACCTATAATTTATTTTAAACTATTTTATATCAAATTATATGTATTTAAATATTAATTGTGTGTGGGGAAATGAACTTAGACTATTTTCCAACTCAGAACATAGACTTACAAGTGCTTTGATGGATACTAGGAGCTGGGAGTAGTGGAATGGTTTTAAATCATATGATTCTCTCCTAACACATCCCCGGGTGGACATTGGACTATGCATACAAAATTTTTTAAGTAATTTAATCAGGGACCCTTCCCCATCACACGTAGTACCTATATTTTGTATACATTTCCTTTATATGTTTTGATTACAAACTCTCATGTTTGATTTTATAGGATAAATACAATGTTGAATTGATATGAAATAATTGAAATATTAAAGACATCTTCTCCATATTTAATTATCATCCTTCTGAATGAGACAAAAATTTGTGTGCCATTTGAAACTACTACATTAATTATGAATGACACTCAAATTAAACAAGTTCCAGTGTGCCCAAAATGACACCTGACATGCTACAACATTTCTTTCTGATGCCAATAATATTACAAATCCTAATACAAATAGAAGTACCAAGGGTAAAATGAACATTTCTAAACTTATACCAACATTTGATTTTCATGCTTGTTTTCTATCTCAAATGGAATTTCTTTCAAGTAATGAAACAACTTCATCTGATAATATCTCAAACATAACATCAAACTCTCTCTTTTTACCACATTATAGACAACAATGAAACTTATGTACTTAT